>JAWZYV010016016.1:0-47595 GCA_038373885.1 Cheiracanthium punctorium
AGTGATAGAAACATGCTTTCAATTAGAAAAGTTCGTCAAATAAGGAGTAAATTTCAGATATTGCAAGGTTTTTTACTAGGGCGTTATACAGATTAAATTAGAAATTTCATTTTTTTACGATCCCACCTTTCCTATCGCTTATTTAGAAAAATGTTGCTTTTTGTCTAAGAAAATTAATTAAAAAATCAATGTCTATCAGTGAAACAGTTAAGCAGAAATTTAATTTTTAAAATTATGACAGACCACTTTACCTGCTGTGTTGGCGTCGGTTTTCAGGAGAAAAATTCTTTATTTTAGGGAACAAACTATCAGTTGATAAAAGTTAAATAATGATCCCATTGTTGAGAAAGGGA
The DNA here is from genome assembly GCA_038373885.1 of Cheiracanthium punctorium. Taxonomy (NCBI): domain Eukaryota; kingdom Metazoa; phylum Arthropoda; class Arachnida; order Araneae; family Cheiracanthiidae; genus Cheiracanthium; species Cheiracanthium punctorium. The sequence continues at coordinate 354 of JAWZYV010016016.1, forward strand.
ATTAAACGTGTGAAATTAACAAGCGCAGTTTTACCTGAATGGGTCGGTACAGTAGTATGAAATTAGTGATGATTTAGTCGTTTGGAAGGGGGGGGGCGGTCATCCAGCAGTTCTAGAGAAGGAATTTTAAAGTGTAAAAGAGAATGACAAAATAACGGTGTGGTTTACTATGGAGTGTTAAGTTTCACTATAAACTTCCAAACGTGCGTTATAGGAAATTCTAGCTAAATTAGGATTTCAGAAATCAACTGTGTCTATCGAATGACTATTAATATAAATTGATATTAATTGACTATTAACATAGGTGTATTATCTCATTTGAAAAGTAATTACATTTTTCTCACTTTTGAGACATCCCCTTAGTGCTTGGCGACCTATGCCAAAGTATTGAAATTGCAATTTCTCAGGAACTATTCCACTTACAGACATGGGGATTGTTTTGTTAATTTTCTTAGACAAAGAGTAACATTTTTCTAAACGTCAGTGATAGGAAAAGAGGAACCGTATAAAAGTTAAATTTCGTATTTTAACCTTTTACATGCCAATGTTCCTTTTTTGGAACATCATGTTTAATATTTAAAAAAAAATAAATTATCATATCTATCAGTTTGAAAAAAATACTGCTTATTATTGAAAGTGTAATTGATTTTTTGATATATTAAGTATTTTCAAAATGTAAAAATTTGAGACCAGAAAAATTTCTAAAAATCGCCCTTTTTTACGATTTTTACAGTACACAAGAAAAAAAAATCTATAAAATTCTCCAAAATTCAAATTCACCCGAAAATTCCCCTATTATATTTCCAGTGGATGAATTCAAGGAGATAATAAAAAAAATTCAAAATATATCAAGGTATCTTTTCTCAATCTAGCAAAAAAGTACAATGTTCCAAAAAAGGAACATAGGGATGTCTCATGTATGTGTTGCTTGTATTCCTTTATTAGATTTTGATACATTCAGTACTTATACCTTCTGAACATAAATCTGTCAAAGGCATAACCGATATTTTAGTTATTTTTAAAGGGTGAAGGACTAGAGGGGGAGGGGGGTAAGGGGGAAGTTGTCATACCTTTTACTTCTTTGCCAGATGGAGGGTGGATAGTTTGTGCTGCATTCCTCTGATTTGAGCTCAGATAGCTACTTTTTTCTTCTGTTCAGGGCCCCCTGACAGTTTTGCCGCCCCGGACAAAAATATAAAATGCCGCCCCACACACACACACAGTAAAATTACTATTAAAAGAAATAAATTGTTCACAGATACTGTTTTCATGTCTGTAAAACTGGAATAGCTCTTTAAACATAAGAAAAATAATATTTATTAAAAACCATACATTAAGCTAAAATCCAAAAGAAAGAGAGAAAAATCAACTGGTTTTTTTTTTCGACTTTTAATTCCGCAAAATTCCTGACTCTTTCTCTTAAATCAATTTTTCAACTAATTCATATTCAATAGCCAATGTAGTTAAATTATTTAACCTATCTGGAAGAGTTATGGAACATACGACATTTTTCTTCTGTTAATAATGAATGTGTGCTTCACAAGGGTTTGTTTGTTTATTTTAAGTCCTTTTTATGTAGAGGGAACTTATGGGAGGAAGTAACATAAGTCACGTGCTTGATTTTCTTTCTTGGCTCTGCAATTTTAGGCCATTTCAGTAAGAACGTGTATAGATGTTTGTAGAAACAATGTAGATGATGCAGCCGAAAGAAATTTCTAACTATAGACAATGCTGATTTTTTTTTTTAAAGTTCTATGTTGGATGATTGAAATAAGTTAATTATACAAAATTTGTCAATTGCCTCTTGATGAAAACGGGTGCATTACTGATGAAGAAATAAATTATAATCGTTTTGATTGAGCTGATTACACCTGGAGACATGTGGTCAATAGAATTGAGAATTTTAGAAGAGATATTAATTTAAATTTCTTTCAGGCGAAGCCTAAAATCAACATTACCCTGTGCTCATCAATAGAAATCTGCAAAAAATTCGGATGCACATGACGTTGTTACATGATAAGGGCATTTTTTAGTATGCCAAAAAAAAAAAAAAAAAATACTGTAAACATCTGTTTTTAATGCAAGAAAATTCTCCATGTACACTTCCCACAATATTATAGATATTGCAAAAAAAATGCTAAAAAATTATTTAAAAAAATTAGTGTTTTAGTGAGTTTTAAAATTTTTGTATTGCTGGTTGAAATTCTAAGCACCCTCTAAAGAATAAAATATTTTATTATTTCTTGATCAGGTAGCTGACATTTTTAAAACTGCATTTATTTATATTACCTGTATTATTAGTCAAGACTATGCAAGCTTAAAATTGCTTTTATCGTTCTTTTATACATGTATGCATTGCATTTCTTATAAAATATTATGCTAATTTTAAAATTACAATTTTTTTTAATTGAGTTTTGCTTAAATTTTAGTCATTTCGCACCTAATTATCAAGTAAAACTTTATTACTGCATAAAATTTTAGAGTTAGCATACAGCGTTTTGTTGTTTACATGAAGCAAATACAGAAAAGGAAAGATAGCGTTACATGCCAATGTTCCAAAAATGGAGCATCCCAGAAACCAGTGAAGGAAATTTTTTAATGGCAATTTTTTTGTTTTTTAGTCATTATGGGTGTATTCTAATCTAATTTTGATGAATTAATTACATATATTTTATTCCTGGATCATAGTGCGGCATTTAAAGGGTTAATATGTATACAGCCCTTAGTCAAAAACTTGCCATGCCTGAAATATACTCTTTATTTGACGAACTTGTCTAATTGAAAGCATGTCTCTATCACTTATGGTTTAAAAGATAATCGCTGTAACAAATATTTTGAACCACCTGGTATAGAGAAAGGCTAATAAGTACATTTTTATGCGGCATTATTGATTACTTTCATAGGTTGATAAAGAATGTTCATAGGGTTTTCTGATATTTTCTCATACTTGCCCGAAGCAAAGTAAAATTCTTTTGAAATTTTTAGCAGATAATATATTAAAAATTTAAGAAAGGCCACGGGTTTCCGAATTTCACTTTGCTTTACATCATAGCTCACATGCAGCAAGACTGTTACAGTAAAGCTATACATCAGTGTATGTGATTTACTACTGACTGGCGAACATCATTTTTCTCTTTAGATAGTAATTCATTATGGCTTGTTTACATAAAAATATAGCTGAAATATTAACGAATCTGACGTGATTTACTGAGAAAGTAAACAACTTTGGGCGGGGATATTTTAGTTGAATTTACAGCACTGAAAAGGAGTAAAAACGCAAAGCATATTTTGCATCATAGAACATAAAAGTATGTCATTTCTTTGTGGAATGTTGATAAATTTCCTTTTCAAAATAGGTTTAGTGTGTGATTCCATTCTTTGTAAAAATAAACTATCTTAAACAATTTTTTTTCTTTTCCATTTCTGGAGGCTTACGACGACCTTAGCATGTTATATAACCTGCTCATATATCCCATAGAATGTTTTTTTACAGCATAATACATTTTGTAAATCTTGAGAAAGTGAAAAAAAAATTTAAGCATTTTATTATTTTAAGGAACTCATATTGCATGATAGCGCTCAAAAGAAACTTTAGAGATACTAAGGATTATATCTGTTTATTTTTTTAGTATGGAAATTGAATTGATAACCTCGGCCACAAACATATCTTTGAAATGAACTTCATGTTATTTAACTATTTAGTTTCTGATAATTTTAAAAAACTCTACAAAAAAATTACTGAAAGACTTGAATGTGTCTTTTTCAATGTTGCTTTTCAGACAAGCCTTCAAAACAAGTAACCACTTTGAAAAATGATTTCGTACATAATTTGTTTTATAGCATATTGATAATAACAATTTATTAAAAACATTGTTTGTTTCATTACCAACTTAGTCGCAATACTCTAAGAAAATATAGAATTCTTTAGGGTCTCAGTTATATATACAGAAGAAATTAAGATGATTGAACTGCCTTTCAGAATTTATGCTTAATCTGCCGAGTTGTTTTAAAGATTACGTATTTTGTGAAAAGTGATATTTCTTCTTACCATAATACTTTGGGAAAAATAAATTAATGTCTTTTTATTATCTAATGTTAACTAACACAAATTTAATAAATTAAAATGACGAAAATCTCAATAGTTATATGTATATGTATTAAACAAATCATAAACGTTACTTAATTTCAAATTAGGTGATAGAAAGATACTTAAGGCTTAGAATTCTACGTCATCTATATGCTGTTGTAAAATAGATTGCAGTAAATTAAATAATATTGCTAGTTTAAGAGTTTTAAACCTTTTTCGTGAGGTATGAAATGTAAAAGATTTAGAGACAGAGAAGGAAATGTAGGCAAAACGTTGCTTTTAAGAGCTCATATTATAAAGCATTACGCAAAGTTTAATAAATAACATGTTTAAAAATTTGCTTAGTAGTCTCCTTTAAAAATTTTCTGTTCAAGAATTTTTTTTTCTCTTGTCAACAGCATAAACATCTATATAACTTTAAAAAATATTTAATGACTAATAATAATCAATAAAACTATTCAAGCATTTCTTTGAATTTAATATTTTATTTTATATTGATTTTAATCCTGGTACAGCAGTTGAAAAACATTGAGAATTGAATAGATAACAAATGAAATGGATTAAATGAAACTCGCATCCATTCCATAAATTAAACTAGTAGGCTCTTATTTTCAGAAATCAAATATCTGAGAAAATTTCTCTGAATTGTTATGACAGAACAAATAAACGCATTCTTATTTAAATTAACATGAGAAGTTTTAAGAATTTTCTGTATTCTTATAAACTTATCCTCGATTGTTTATTTAGAGTTAATTAACTTTATAAGAATTTTGTTCTTCTTTCTAAATAATCCGCTTATCCAAATACAATTATTATAAAATATATATCACACCAAATTCATTATTTTGAGATCCTATTATTTGGTGGGAGCTCTAATTAGATTTTTACCATAGAATGTTGCGCTTGAATACTTTTGTTATGTCGAGAAAAATTTAATTAAATAGTTTACAGTATATAGTGAACAAGTTTTACTGAAAGTATTTCAGACTATTTATTTATGGTTTAAGCTTTGTGACGGTAAAAATTGTCATTATGGATATAACCGGTTACAATATGCGGGATTTAAAAATATCAATAAAAAGGACGGCTGGCAAAAACCTTCTAATTAAGATATCCTCCGAGACTTTTTTTTTTCAAATATGGATTCAAATGATTCAAATTCAAATACTGAAAAAAAAATGCCGAAAGAAGAACAAGGCAAACGTATTGGAAAATTCTTAAAATACAAAGTGCCTAATAAATAATCAAAACATTGTAAAATAACACACATAACGTGTATTTATCAGACTGGACGTGCGTTTCGGCCAAAACATTTTCAATCATCTTCAGCAGAATTCCGCACGCAGTGTCTCAGAAGTGTGGGAACTGAACAATAGACACAAGCGGAGAGCAAGTTGCCAACCGGAAGATGAAAAAAAGCCAACAAACCGAGGACAGTAAAAGAAAGAGGGAGCAGGACGTTATATAAAAATAAAATAAAGTAGTAAGAAAGATATAGAAACATAAATAAAATAATAAATAAGGAAATATGCACAAAATTGGAACACAAAAAACAGTAGAAAACAGAACAGCAAAATGACAATAACATAAAAAGCATTTTTTAAGGACACCGCAATTTTTTAAAACTAGTGAGCGTGAAGTAAATATAGATAACGCACACAATAACAACAAAATGAATAAAGGAATGGAAGAATCGTCGTTCACAAGACGCTTCAAGTGCTGGGTGATGGAAAAGCCTTCCAAAAAATTAAGTTGGGTCAAAGACTGAGGAGTGCACAAAATCTTGGCGTTAGAAAATTGATAACGATGTTTAAAATTCCAACAATCTGAGGCAATAAAACATTTGGAAAGCTCATGATTAGATATCTCTCATTCTCTTTGAACCTAAATTTGAGAGCTCTTCTAGACTGGCCAGTATAGCCCAAATCACAAGATCCAGAAGGAATAAATATACCCCAACGGATGTCACTTGAAATAGGATTTTTGAGAAAATAGAATTTAAGAAAAAAATCGTTTTTATGTTTCTTTTGTTATTGTCCTTCTATTTTTCTTTTTTGTTGTTGTTGTTGTGTGTTTGTATTTTGTGCATCATTTTTTCTTATTTTTTCTGCTGCTGTCTTTATTATATTTTATTTATGTTTTCTATATTCCTTTTTACTTTAAGATTTAATTATTTCATATTTTGAATTGAGTTTCTTTTTCAGTATTTTTTGTTACAAAGTACGTACATATCTTGTGAATGATATAGTATTATATTTTTATGTTTGCCTTCAGGATGTCAATAAGTTATTTTGAATTAATTATCCTCTATCATCATCATACATATGTAAAAAAATAATCGAATCTTATATTAAATTATGTAACATAAACTTTTCAAACGCCATAGCATATTAAGGCTGTTTCATCTCAAGTCGGATGATATTTGCAACTGTTTTAGATTAGCTATTAAATATTTATTCCAAATTTTTGTAAGAATATTTTATAAAACTTTAGAAAACGTTTCTCTACAAAAACTTGAAACTGTATTTTTTTAATTTTTATGTATTTTTATCTTTCTCTTTTTTAAGACATTTTCATCTTTACGCACTTTTTTTCTCGATTCTTTTAGCGCCTGATACACGCACAAAATTCAAATATTTCACTAACAGTATGCAAAAGTATGCGTATTTCTTTACTGCATAAGTTTTCCAGAACACACAATCTTAAGAAGTCCATCCTATTTCGAGACCACAAAAAACAGCTCCCATGCAATACTGCAGTCAAACATACACTTTAGAAAAATTTACCAAAAGATAAGTAAAAATGTATCCACTTCTGACTTTTTTTCGCGCATTTATAAAAGAAACTCTTTTTCTGAGAGAAAAGAAAAGGAAATCTTTTGTACACCACAAAAAGAAAAAAGCTCAATTTCGGTTTCTTGCGTCGTTTGCTTTGGGATAAGAAAATTGGTTTTCTCCGAATTTATGGAAATTTCACCATCCTCTCTTATTTAAAAACATCTAGGTTTTTTTTTCGGAAAAGTAAACAATTTTCCCTTTCTATTCTAAAATACATAAAATTTTGGATTTTGTGAATTTTCGGCAGAAATCGTTAAGGTTTGCAGTATTACTGAACATGAATTAATTTATTCACTTGATAAAAAAATTCAATTGAAAAGTAACTTCAGAAAATAGGACGGAATTTTTTTAAAATGGCAATAGGTAAATTTCAGTAAAATGATCAACAAAATGGCATAATGCTGCAAAAATAATAATAATATTGTTGCGAAATAATAACTTAATTTGCTCTCGTATTGAATGCGCCGCCGTGAAACTAGTTAATAGCGAAGTCATCAGGTAAATGGTAAACCTGTGGAAGTAACCCTGTAGCCTTGGCGACAAACTTGGCGATCGTCTTGGAGACTTGGCGACGGATTTGGCGACCTTGGCGACAAAGGGTGGCTTCTAGAAAATTCATGTCTCGAGACCATATTTCAATTTGATAAGATTGTTCCAGAAATTTCTCGGCAATTCTGGTGACGTCATCATCTCTATAAAAGCGCTAGGATCTCTCTCCGGGGAGTTCAGTTGAGTGATAGACTTTGAAGCGCACGGTTGATTCTGTGAAAAGAATAACGTTATTGTTGTGCTTATTTATGAATTTTGTTAGCGCATTTTAAAGTTTCTTGCATTATTTTGAGCTATTGAGCTGCGAACCGTGAATAAAGTGTTATTTTTTTTGTTTACTGCGCTGATTGCACTGTTTCAAAATACACCCACTTGGCGATTTTCGTAACATTGGTGTCAGGAAGTGGGATCTGGATCTATTTGAATGCCAATAACCAGAGCAGCCATGGAAGATAAAATGGAAAAACTGTTTGCTATGATGTTAGATCTGAAAGAAGATATGTCAAAGATGTCTTTGGGTCAAGACCGTCTGAAAGAATATATGTCTTTGGGACAAGAAAGTCTGAAAGAAAATATGTCACAGATGTCTTTGGGACTAGAGAGTCTACAAGAGAAAATGCGTTCAGGACAAGAAGAAATGAAGACTCAAATACAATCTGTTCATGAAAGAGTCGAGGGAGTACGAAGCGAAGTGCAAAGACAGATCAGCGACGTACAAGAAAAAATCGAGGGAGTACGGAGCAATGTGCAAGGACAGATCAGCGATGTACAAGAAAAAATCGAGGGAGTACGGAGCAATGTGCAAGAACAAATCAGCGATTTTGAAAAGAGACTTTCTGATCTTGAGAGGAAGCCAAGCAATATTTTGGCAAGTGGAGAAATTATTAATTCTAGACCCACTGTAAAGCATTTAACATTTGACGGCCAAACATCTTGGACTGTTTTTAAGACTCAGTTTGACGTCGTGAGCTCTACAAATGGATGGACGGATAGCTTCAAGGCCAGTCAACTTGTGGCCTCTCTGCAAGGATCAGCTGCGGAGATTCTCCTAGGAATACCGAATGACAAGTTGAACGACCTACCGACCGTCGAAAAGGCACTAGAATCTCGATTTGGAAATAGCCATCTTACCCAGTTTTATAGGACTGAATTGAAAACAAGGCGACAAAGGCCTGGAGAAAGTCTACAGGTATTAGCCGCCGATGTTGAGCGATTGATGAGCCTAGCTTACGCGGAATGTCCCCTAGATGTTCGAGAAAGTTTAGCAGCCCAGTACTTCGTCGACGCTATCAGAGACGAAGATACACAACATTCCGCGAGACTGGTAGACCCGAAAGATTTGAAGGCAGCTCTGGCGTATAGCATGAAATATGAAGCTGCGAGAACCGTTTCGAAAACACCCAGGCATGTAAGGTCTGTGGATATAGAGGAAAACGCCGCCAAGGAAAAGGAAGATAAACTGGATTCTGTACTCAAGGCACTCCAGGAATTATCGGATAATCTCACTGTTGGGAAAAGGGGCTCTCCCCGAAGGAATCCGAACGTGACCTGTTGGAGATGTCACAAAAGAGGACACGTGCAAAGAGAATGCGACGTGACTTCTCCCAAACAGGAAAACTAGGTCTTTGGCGTCTTGCGGGGCTGAGGCTGCTTTTTCTGAATAAAGCCCCTGAAGAGAAATTTGAAGTTTCCGCACTTAGCGGAGGAGAAACTGGACTTTATGCTGAAGGAACTATTTGTGGTATCCCTTGTTTGATGCTAGTGGATACGGTTGCGAATGTCACTCTTCTAAAATCGGACTTCGCCATGAAACTGAAGGAACAATTGCTCTACACGTCCCCAAACGTCTCTATTAAGACCGCTACCGGTGAGGAGACAGAGATACAAGGAAAACTGGATGTATCCATTGAATGTGGATCCAAGAAATTCCGGCACAGGGTCTACGTGGCTAACATCACTGACCCTTGTATCCTTGGACTGGATTTCCTTCAAATATTTAACTTTACCTTAGAGAAGAACGAGATACGGACAGGAGGGGAGGAAATTCCCTTGTTTTCAGGAAGCGAGCAGTGTTCAAAATCATGTTCTATATTCGCGAAAGAGAAGACGACTATACCCGCGAGATCTGAATTTCTTATCCAAGGGGTTCTTGAAGTCTCTGGACATTGCCGGTATGTCGTAACGAACTTTCCTAGCCAGTTCTCCTTAAAAGGGGTCTTGGTAGCAGCGGCACTCGTGGATTTAAGAGGGAAAACTATACCTATTCGAGTGTTGAATTTGGACAATAAAGCCAAGAATGTAGAAAAAGGGGCCGTTATTGCGACGTGTGAACCAGTGGTGGATATCGTCGCCCGTCCTCAAGGATATTCTAATACTAACCATTTTCAACTAATGCTGGAGAATCTTGAAGGACTTAGTAAAGAACAGCAAATAGCAGTGCAAAAATTACTCCAGGAATTCCAAAACTTATTCTCTACCGGTGACGCTGATGTGGGCCACTGCAATGTGACACAACATAAAATTAATACAGGTGATCATCCACCAATCAAGCAGTATCCAAGACGTTTGCCTCTTGCAAAGAAAGAGGAAGCTGAACGCCTGATTAAAGAAATGGTGGACGGTGGCATGATAGAGGAATCGTCGGGGCCTTGGGCCTCACCTATCGTTCTTGTTAAAAAGAAGGACGGATCGACACGTTTCTGTGTCGACTATCGGAAACTGAACGATATTACGAGGAAAGACTGCTATCCCCTCCCGCGAATAGATGACACTTTAGATGCTTTGAATGGAAGCCAATGGTTCTCTATAAGGCTACTATAGGGGGGAGCTGACTTGCCCGGAATTTTGGTTCGAAAGTTGTGTCAGGCCGCCATATTGGATCGTACACCTATGTCATAAAATTTATATTTTGTGGTTGTTCAAGATCAATAAAAATGGTTGGATGTTGTGCAGTAAACTGTTCAAACAGTACGGTAAAGGGTTATCGTCTTTTTAGATTTCCTGCAAATCCCGACAGAAGAAAAAAATGGATTATAAATTGCAGAAGGGACAGTTGGAATCCAACTGCGAATTCAAGATTATGTGAAGTAAGTCTGAAATTATTTTAAAATGTAGTTTTAGTTTTGCAGTTATGTGTATAAATCTGTGATCTAACTATTTATTTTCCTTTAAATTATTATATTCATATATGTTATACGCTATTTTTTCTCGTGTTGTTACTGTTAGGGTTGCCGTAATTATTACCTTTTAAAAGCATGTAATATTTACGTTAATTTGACTACCGATATCATAAAACTAAATTAGTACATACATTAAAACAATAATACAACAATATACATGGTCTATTAGTAAAGATTATTTAGATTTTGTCTTTTATAAGAACGTAAACATTCGTGATCAAACTGTCGCCAACCGACATTTGTTTTGATTTTGAAAAATTGTTTTTCTCTACTCTACTCGTTACTCTAAGTAAATACGACATTGTTATTGATATATTATCCTTCTACTAAAAAAATACAAGCATGTGTTAGCTTTTCTTTCAATTATTACGGGATAAATGGATTGATCGTATTCCGCCAAACTTTGGCGGCATATAATCTACATCAAAATGAAATCAATACACGATAGTTGTAATTTGTAATAAAATTGGTTTAACTTATCACTTGAATTATTCTTCTTAATAATTAAACTCACCGAATGACATTATAAAATGACGTATTTTAATTATAGTAAAAGTTAAATTCAACATTGGTAGTGTTTCTTTAGGGATATTTTAACAAAACTAGAAATGATGCATAAAATATTGTGCTTTGTACCTTCAAAAGTATATATATACATACATTTCTAGTTTCACACAAAATGATTTGACACTTTTTCCCAATAATTGAATTGGCTTTGCTCTTCTGACAAATAAATAAAAATTCTATTTTACATGGCGTTCCTTGAATTCTATTTTTGCTTACTTTAGTGTTTCAAATATCTACCTCCTCTAATTGTTAATTTATGTATTAAAAACAATGTTTTTAAATTAGTTTACATGTTTAAAGAAAATTGTGTATGTATTGCTCGTTTAAAGGAAAACTGGATACCTTTCCTATTTAATAACACTAGTGTTATTTGACAGTGCATAATTGAAAAAAATTATTGTTGTCTCATAATTTATTTAAATGACTTTACGCCAAGGCCCCTAGATTCTCTACGATTGTTTTTCATATGAGAGGTTCGACCCTTAATAAGGCTTATTCGTCAAACAGGCATAATTTCCACTGACAAAAGCCTAAGATTTGATCAAATGCTACTGAAAGACACATTGCTTAGTTATTGCATGTTCCTTAGAACATAAAAATTTAAATGTTACACTATTTTTAATTGTGTAAAACCTATAAAACACCTTGCATATTTGCCATCCAAGGCGATTTTTCATAATTTGGCGACTTACGTATACGCTTAGTTCATAACTATTTCTAAGAAAACAGTGCTTCATATGTTTTTTTGATAAAATGTGTGGAACAGCTAGAATATCTTGCTATCAATGGTGATTTATCATTATTTGGCAATTTACACATGCTCATAACCGATAATTATTGTTCATGTAAGGTTGCCGTGAAAACAATGATCCATACATTCATATACATAAGGCTTTGCAGATTGGCTTATTTAGCATTTCGAAATGTATCATCTCGTTGGGCTGTCAAATATCCCAGCTGTACGAAAACTGGTATAATGGCATAGTTAATGCTGCTAAATATTTCTACAGGTGTCAAATACACAGGCTGTTCTAACTGGCATTGCTATTATCTGAACTGCATTTGAATTATTTTTTATTTTGAAAATGCAGGGTGTTAGCATTTTGGAACGCACACAATATTTAGATTCACCTTGCTTGGGGAGACAGCCGTGGTCCTACCTGATGCCAAAATTGTGCTTTTTAAATTAGTTATTCTGTATTAGATAAAGGAATAATCAGTAATTTTAAACCCTGTTATCTGGGAGAACTTACTATTTGAAAATTGTGAATATTAAGTAACACACTTTGACTTATTTATTTCACCTATTTTTTTTAATTTGACACAAAATTGGTGTAATTCTACTTGATGTTTGTCAATTTCACAGTACTGTGCATACTTGGAATTCCTTTGTTGCAAAGGCATGAATGATTTTATGCTGGAGCAAATTGCTAAACCTGGCAACCATTATGCTTATTTTTTCAGTTTTTTATTAATATCTTCTAAAATAATTCAAATTTTGAAATTTAAGTCAGCTTATCGACTTCCCTGAAATTTTCCGAATCTGTGGACACCTTTGTCAAAACACAAATCCCCACAGTTTTGGTTGAGATAGCATGACTTTTGACAGTGGCAGTTACTCTTTTTTAGAATAGAGAGAGAAGATGTGCAAATAATTTAACTCAGTAATAAATGCTATTTTCAAAATGAAAAAGTACCAAAAATTATCATAAATCAAAAACCGTGTTTCTCTAGTTCATTCGTTAACAGTGTGTTTACCGCTCCGGAAAATCCGGAAAGTCTGGAAAAAGCCGGGAAATTGGAAAATGGGTCCGGAAAGTCTGGAAAAAACCGGGAATTTGGATAATGGGTCCGGAAAATTCAATAAAAGAATCATTTTTTTCTGTTGTGTCCTTTTTTTTACGCTTTCTCTCTAATTGTCAGACTGGAAACCAAAAGCAACTGTAACACATTTTTCGAACCGCGAAAGCATCTAACGATGTGTTTGTATAAGGAGGGAAAAATGGGGGCTCATCAATCGTGACGGGAGGGTAAAAGACAAATTAGCTTACTTGGTAACTTACGGCTTAGGACCCTATTTCCTAGAACAGTTAGTTAATTCTATCAGAAAGTGCGACTACTTCTGTTTCTCAATTGATGAAAGCTTAATCCTGTATACTTCAGTTAAAATTGATTTCAAGAAGTTTTACAAATATGCAAATATAAAGACAAGGTTGGGGTCATTGTGCAATTTCCCAAAGTAAAATGCACTGGTCAGGGATTTTTTTCCCGGGACCTCCCAAAAGTCAGGAAAAAGTCCGGAAATTGACTTTCAGAAATTTGGTAGACACCCTGCTTAACAACCTTCTAAAAGTGATGTAATACAACACTGTCTCCGTAATTTAGTAACACATGGAAAATATTTTGTTTGTACTGATATATCACTATGATCATGATTTTCAAAAATTACAATTTTTTTTCCTTTTCTCTATCTTTTTTCTTTCTTCCTACCTGCATAACCCTCTCTTGAGCATTTTTTTTTTATCATTCATGTAGAATTTGCTAGCCACATCCATAAAGTAACTGACAAGATAAAATGACTTTAAATACCTATACTTGTAAAGTAATTTAAAAAAATTGTCAGACATTAAAGGATTTTGAAGCATTAAATGTCATTTATTAAGTATAAGACTATTAGTTTGCTACCACTAATTATAAAGTTCTCTTAAAAAATGCACTGCAAAGATATTTTTTAATATTTTCAGACTTGTTAAGCATCGATTTTTTATGTCGAATGCAGCTAAACTTAAAGATCATATAAAAATTTTTAATGATTGTTTGGTTAGTGGTGTCTGACATTCATGAGGGTTATATATTATGTCGTGCAATCCTGAAATAGATGGGAAAATTTTAAAAAGAACTTCAAGCTTTATAAAAAAGTTTACAATTTCGAAGTACAGAACTAGAAAATATATATTTCAATGGACAGGCTACACTTTCTAAGGCATTTAAATAAAATGTCATAAATCCATTATATATTGAATACATTCTTCAGATTTATTGTGATAGTTATTATTGTTATAGATTTTAATCTTTTTATGAATTTAGTTTGCAATTTGACATAAAATAATATATTGAATAATTTGTTACAGGTTCATTTTGAAAATTCACAGTTTGAAGACCACAGGCAAGACAACTGGAGAAAGTTGAAACAAACTGCTGTACCGACATTATTCAGCATTCCAAATCCTCCTCCAACCTTAGAAGGCAGAAGAATTAAAGGAATAGGAACTCCTAAAAGCGGATCAATACTCCACGCAAGAATGGAAAACATTGATGTAAGTGTAATTATTATGTATCTTCTTTTTTTAATACATTATGATATTTGCTTTTTTTTAATTAAAAAAATGACACATAAAGATTATGACAACCACTAACATTCAGTCAACAAGCAGGCAAGATACATTGCCAAGTTAGTAGTACTAAAATATCACTAAAACATTTTCATTTTTAAAACTGTTATAAAAATACAGTTTAAAAGCTTTAGTTCAAAACACATAAAATTTTATAATAAAAACTTAAAAATGAAGTATATTTTGGCCAAAAGCAGGGGTTGAAATTTGCGGTTGCCCACTTGCCTGGGGCAATCAGATTTTTAAACAGGTAAGTAAAACAAAAATCCAGCTTTCCCTCAAGCAAAAAAAAAATAATGAATAAAATAAATAAAAAATCTCAAGTTGATAAAATGTTCATTTTTTAGAGATCATTCAAACCAACTAAATTTTCTTTTTACTTTTAATAAGCGATAAAAAAAATGATTTTTGATGAAATTCAACATGGCCTACATGCATGCTCAGACAATGTTCAAAAGCTTCGGAAATGCCATTCGTATGTGTAAAGACGGGCTTTATTCTGGTTACTTAATGGTCGACGAGAGTATGTGCATGCTCAGTATCAAAAAGTGTCTTAAAAGAATCTGTTTCTGTTTGTAGCTATACATGTTTTTTTAAAATATATAGATATTTATCATTTTATTTTGCATAGTAAAAGGCCATAATTTAAAATATACACTCATGTCCATAAATTAAGGATAATGAAGTTCAGGCAAAGAAAGAGAAAGAAGCAAAACAAATTTGACTTATTTGTAAAGTCTATTTATTAAACAAAAAGTAAAGAGCAAAAAAGATGCTATATGTTTGACATAATTAATAAAAATTGAGAGTTTTACTACCTTGACCAAATTTCAAAAAAGAACCTATTTACAAAAAACAGTATAACATGGTTAGTAGGATGGTTAATACGGAGTATGTCTCCCGGACGATGCAAAACAGGCCTGACAACGCCTAGGCATGCTGAGTATCAAATGATCAATCTGATCTTGGGGAATATTACACCACTCATCAAGCAATGCACTCCGAAGTTCCGGTAGACAGGTGGCAGGGGGTTGACGGGCTGCAATTCGTCGGCCAAGCATATCCCACACATGCTCTATTGGATTCAAGTCCGGTGAGTATTCTGGTAAATGCATACGGGGGATATCCTCCGATTGAAGGCATTCGTCTACAATGTTTGCACGGTGAGGACGGGCGTTGTCATCCATAAACACAAATTCAGCACCCATGGCGTCCCGAAACAAACGTACATGTTGTTCCAGAATGACATCCCGATAGATGTAACCTGTCATCGTTACACTCTGAACATGCAGGTCAGCTCTGGAACCAAGAATAATTCCTCCCCAAACGAGCCATCCTGCACCACCGTAACAGTGTCTTTCAATGGTGTTCTCTTGGTGGTAACGGGTACCTGGCTCTCTCCAGATGAATGTCCGGCGAGAATCAGACTCCAAACTAAACCTGGACTCGTCGGAAAACATCATACAAGACCACTGTTGCGGTGTCCACAATGCATGCTCTCTACTCCAATTTAATCGCAGGCGACAGTGAGTTGCGGTAAGTGGAACACATCTGACAGGCCTACGAGCATATAGACCAATGTGCCCTAAGCGTCTGTACACGGTCTGCCTTGAAACTGTCGTACCGGTAGCTGAAGAGAGCTGACAAGACAGGTCTGATGCTGTACTCCGTCTGTTTCTTTAGGCAGTAACTGCCAAATAGCGGTCCTCATTCGGCGTTGCAACTCGGGGGCGACCTGTGCTGTAACGTCTACTCACATTACCATCATCTTGGAATCGTTGCCAAAGCCTGGAGATGACACTCTGGGCGATTCCAAGTTCCTCGGATACTTCCAGCTGGGTACGTCCACATTCCAGTCGTCCGATAATTCTGCCACGTAAAACATCATCCAAATGCCTCCTTCGTGCCATAACTATGCGGTTTTTGCACTGAAAGGCTTTCACAGCGCTTGTGAACAATTTTACTTCTTTGTTACCATTCCTTATATACCCCTCTCTTACACTCTCGTCATTGTGACGTAACATCCACGCCATCTGGTGGTTTCCTATAATTTGCATATTCTTCTTCAAGATGTGTGTGATCATTCCACAGGTGAAATTTTTATTTTAGAGATCAATTTCTGTGTGATTCTGAATTATCCTTAATTTATGGACATGAGTGTATATATATAAATATAGCAAAAATTTACGGGCAACAAACTTTACTTGGGGGCAACCAAAATAATTGTAGTGATTGCTCGAGAGGCAACCAAAAAAATCACAAGATTCTACCCTTGGCCAAGAGTCACAATAAGCATAAAATATTTGGCACAAATTTAATGTTTTGAAAGTTAATGCTGTTCCAATGAAATGTAAATTCGTGTTTTATAAACTTTTTCTTTCTTTGTTGGTTGAGGGGAATCAGTAATTTATATTAATATCAAGGCTTTGCAGAAATATGTGTTTGTTAATGGTTCTTCAAAGAATATTTTGTCTTAAAAACGAAACCTTTGCATAATTCTTTCTATGAAAAGCAGAGCCTTCACAAATCAGTGTTTATTTTCAAAGTTATTCTTCTTGGGTCTTGGAATGGATCCCTCATGTAAGTCAAGAATCTACTGTATTTTAAAATTCCATTAATATATCCCTTAAAATGTTTTATTAGTTCAATTATTGATGGTAGTTTCATAACATTTTTTAATGTAGTATTAAGTTATCTGGAAGTTTCATGCTGCTTTCAAACGAAAGCGGATTGAAATGAAAAATTTTCACAAATTTGACTGCGGTACCATCTTTTGCGATAATATGTTATTTGTTTTCAATCATTCTGATGTACCAAGACCTGTCCTTAAGCAACCTACAAAAATTAGCATACTTTTTGTACAACACATAACCCAATAATTTATTTAATTTTTACAAAATAAAAATTTTTTGAGTGATATTCTCCTAATTGTGTATTATTTTAAATGTTATTATAATTCTTTTTTTTTTTTTTTTTTTTTTTTTTAGGTTGATGAAAATGCTCCTGAATTGGATCAACAAACACTGATAAATGAAAATGAAATTTTGAGAAAAAAGGTCAAAGAGTTAGAGGAGAAATTAAAAGCAGCAGATGCACGAATTCTGGCATTAGAGAGCAAAGTAAAAAGCTTTTTGACTGAAGAGCAAATAAAATACTTGGGCGAGAATCGAAATGCTATTACAAAGTGGTCTAAAGATAATTTAGTGAAGGGTTTAAAACTTCGCTTTGCTTTAGGGAAACATGGCTATGAGTACCTACGGAGCACAGGTTATCCGGCACCAGCATACAGTACGTTGAATCGCCGAACACAAAGTCTTCAATTTGACTTTGGAATTTTGCACAACATTGCTACGCTTCTCCAGACCAAAATGTTGTGCATGAGTACACTTGACAAGATTTGCTGTCTGTCCATTGATGAAATGGAGATCACAAGTGGTCCAGATTTTGATACATCATCAAGATCATTTTTGGGCGAGGCTACCTTGGGGAGAGAAGTCACTGCAACTCACTACCTGGTAGTGCTACTTCGCGGTTTGAAATCCCCATGGAAGCAAGTTATTGCTCATGAGTTAACAGGCCCATCCACAACTGGAGAAGCCATGTTTTCTCTTGTGAGCAATGTTATTGCTCTTGCAAAAAATCTTGGTCTAAAAGTGGCAGCAACTGTGTCAGATATGGGGTCATCTAACACAGCTCTATGGAAAAAAGCTGGTGTGTCTGTAACAAGACATAGCCGTCAGACATCAAGTGTCATTAATGGAGAAGCTGTACATTTCTTAGCAGACGTGCCTCATTTAATAAAAAATGTGCGCAGTGCATTTCTGAGACAGGCATTCATTTTACCTATTAAATTTTGTGAAGAAAATGACCTTCCATCACGCTTCATTTCTTCAGGGCATATTAAACGTCTGTGGATGGAAGAGTTGAACTCAAACTCAGGATTGAGTTCACTCTATCATCTTAAGAAATGCCACCTTTTCCCATCTCATTTTGGAAAGATGAATGTTGCTCTTGCTGTGCAGTTGTTTTCTTTGAAAACAGCTGCTGCTCTAGAGAAAGCTGTAGCTTTAAAACAGCTTCCAAGAGATGCCCTTACCACAGCTTGGTTTATACGCATCATGAACCAATGGTTCACATTGGTTACAGCTAGGCATCGCATTGTTGGAATAACAATCAGGAATAAACGAAGGCAGCTTGATTTCCTAAATTATGTGATTAATTTATTCCAGGAATCAGATTTTGGTGGCTCGTGGAAGCCAGTACAGACTGGAGTTATTTTAACATCGTTAAGTATTGTAAACATAGCAAATTATTTGTTCACCGAAGGATTCTCATTCTTTTTGCCTGGCAGACTGACACAAGATGCACTGGAGAATGTCTTCAGTCAAGTGCGACGAAAGGCAGGCAGTAAACCAACAGCTGTGCAGGTGAAATCTGCAATCAAATTGATCTGTATGTCACAGTTCATTTCAGATGTCAAGAATTCTAATTATGCATCAGACAGCGATTACCATTTATTTGATGATTTCTCAGTTCAAAATTCTGTTTTGCCAGTACCTGTAAAACATAATGAAATCAGTGCAGAAGAAAATACAGATACTCCATCAACAAGTAGCAATTCAGATCCGCAGAACATCAAAAAGATCATCGCCGAAGAGAATGACATCCACTATATTGCTGGTTCTGCTGTCAATGCTATAGCCAAACGTCAAAGTGTGTGTAATGCATGCAAAGACGCAATGGCTGTCTGCATTGATAGCAATGAGCCTGAAGTACCACAGCGTAGGCAGCATCTGACTACTTATAGCAATATGGGAGGCTTGAAATTTCCAACTTCAGGGATTTATAGAATTTGCCGAGAAGCAGAACGGCTTCTTCAGGCTGAAAAAGCTAAACTGCTATCAGGCAAAGTATCTATAAATGATTTATTTATACAGAAAGTAAAAAGGAACTGCACAGCTGTTAATTTACCATCTTGCTGTTTGTTAAAAGAAAGAGTAATTTCTTTTTATGCTACTGTTAGATGCATTGGCATAAAAAATCATCTTCAAAAAAGAAAATCCCAAGAAAGCCACTATGCCTCAAAGTCAATGAATAAGAAACAGAAAGTACATGAAAATTCTAAAAATCTTTGACTTTTTTTTAAAAAGTCTTCTGGATTATTTTATGATACTCAAGTTATATTTTTCTGCGTATAACAACATCCAGTCTTTATGTGATTCTTCTGATTTGACTTTAAGCTGTCCACTGAAAGAGCACAATCATCATTTATTTCTTTGCCAGGAGAGGGCAATTCATGTCACTGAATGTGTCGTTTAGACATACGTACGTCCTTCCCAGAGTTTCCCCCCACAATTTTGATCCTCATCAGAAGGTTGGGGAATTCCGAATATTGGCACCCCTCGGAAACTGCTAATGACTGCTGAGAGAACTTTCGGAGCCACGAATTTAACGTGCACGTACACTGTATGTACATGGATTTTTTAGTGGTTTATTCTGTAACATCCTAAAACTGCCTTATGCATAAAGAAAAACACCCAGTCTTTATGTGATTCTTCTGATTTGACCTCCAAGCTGCCCGCTGCAAGAGCACATTCATCTTTTGAAATTTTTCAACTGCACCTCTTGTATCATTCATTTCCTGAATGAATCATGGACATTGATGTTCACTCTTCATAATACATCAAGTCATCGACTCTCCAGTCTGCATCCATACAATGGTTTTTAATCCTAAAAAATTTTTTAAACTCTTCTACACCACTTCGTGACATTCAAGTTACTCTTTCCTGTCTATAACACCTTGAAACTGCCCTATGCATAAAGAAAAACACCCAGTCTTTATGTGATTCTTCTGATTTGACCTCCAAGCTGCCCGCTGCAAGAGCACATTCATCTTTTGAAATTTTTCAACTGCACCTCTTGTATCATTCATTTCCTGAATGAATCATGGACATTACTGTTCACTCTTCATAATACACAGAGTCATTGACTCTGCTGTCTGCGTGCATACTACTGTTTTTAATTAAAAAGAAAATGTTTTAAAGTCTTCTCGACAATTTCATGACATTCAAGTTTTACTCTTTCCTGTCTATTCTATAGCATCCTTAAACTGCCTTATGCATAAAGAAAAGCATCCAGTCTTTATGTGATTCTACTGATTTGACTTCCAAGCTGCCCGCTGCAAGAGCACATTCATCTTTTGATATTTTTCAACTGCATCTCTTGTATCATTCTTTGCATGAATGAATCATGGACATTGATGTTCACTCTTCGAATACCCATCTTGGTCTCTGAATCACCCTCTTGGGTATAACAAGCCACTGGCACTGTAGTCTGTATCTACTGGTTTTTAATCCTGAAAAAAAAAAATTAAGTCTTCTGGACCACTTTATGACATTCAAGTTACTCTTTCTTGTCTATAACATCTTGAAACTGCTTTATGCATAAAGAAAAGCATCCAGTCTTTATGCGATTCTACTGATTTGACCTCGAATCTTCCTGCTGCAAGTGCACATTTTTTTTTTTAATTTTTCAACGTCATCTCTTGTATCATTTTTTTTTTCATGAATGAATCATGGACATTACTGCTCACTCTTCATAATACACAGAGTCATTGACTCTGCTGTCTGCGTGCATACTACTGTTTTTAATTAAAAAGAAAATGTTTTAAAGTCTTCTCGACAATTTCATGACATTCAAGTTTTACTCTTTCCTGTCTATTCTATAACATCCTTAAACTGCCTTATGCATAAAGAAAAACACCCAGTCTTTATGTGATTCTTCTGATTTGACCTCCAAGCTGCCCGCTGCAAGAGCACATTCATCTTTTGATATTTTTCAACTGCACCTCTTGTATCATTCATTTCCTGAATGAATCATGGACATTGATGTTCACTCTTCATAATACATCAAGTCATCGACTCTCCAGTCTGCATCCATACTATGGTTTTTAATCCTAAAAATTTTTTTAAACTCTTCTGGACCACTTCGTGACATTCAAGTTACTCTTTCTTGTCAATAACATCCTCAAGCTGCCCGCTGCAAAAGCACATTCATCTTTTGAAATTTTTCAACTGCATCTCTTGTATCATTCTTTCCTTGAATGAATCATGGACGTTAATGTTCACTCTTCATAGTATAACAAGCCATCGGCACTGTAGTCTACATCTATACTATGTTTTTAATTCTAAAAATATTATTTAAGTCTTCTGCACCACTTCGTGATATTCAAGTTACTCTTTCCTGTCTATAACACCTTGAAACTGCCCTATGCATAAAGAAAAACACCCAGTCTTTATGTGATTCTTCTGATTTGACCTCCAAGCTGCCCGCTGCAAGAGCACATTCATCTTTTGAAATTTTTCAACTGCACCTCTTGTATCATTCATTTCCTGAATGAATCATGGACATTGATGTTCACTCTTCATAATACATCAAGTCATCGACTCCGCAGTCTGCATACTATGATTTTAAATAAAAAGATGTTTCAAAAAGTCTTCTGGACCACTTCGTGACATTCAAGTTACTCCTTCTTGTCAATAACATCCTCAAGCTGCCTGCTGCAAGAGCACATTCATCTTTTGATATTTTTCAACTTCATCCCTAGTATCATTCTTTTCATGAATGATTAATGTACATTAATGCTCAGTCTTCATAATACATCAAGTCATAGACTCCAGTCGGCATCCATACTGGGGTTTTTAATCCTAAAATTATTATTTAAGTCTTCTGCACCACTTTGTGACATTCAAGTTACCTTTTCCGGTCTATAACATCCTCAAGCTGCCCGCTGCAAAAGCACATTCATGTTTTGAAATTTTTCAACTGCACCTCTTGTATCATTCTTTTCATGATTGAATCATGGACATTAATGTTCACTCTTTATAGTATAACAAGCCATCGGCACTGTAGTCTGCATCTATACTACGGTTTTTAATCCTAAAATTTTTTTAAAAAGTCTTCTGGACCACTTCGTTACATTCAAGTTACTCTTTCTTGTCAATAACATTCTGAAGCTGCCTTTTGCATGAGCACATTCATTTTGAAATTTTTCAACTGCATCTCTTGTATTATTCTTTTCATGAATGATTCATGAACATTAATGTTCACTCTTCATAGTATAACAAGCCATCGGCACTGTAGTCTGCATCTATACTATGGTTTTTAATTCTTTGCTTTAATACCTTTTGCCACTGTCTCATCGACTCGGCTCACTGTATACATACAGTAGTTTTAACTCTAAAAATATTTCATTTAACAAGTCTTCGACTATTTTGTACCATTCAAGTTGATCTGTTTTTTGTCTATAACAACATTCTTCTGCATACAAAGAAACGCCCAGTCTGAATATAATCAATATGTAATTTATCCTTTCATAAATGTCCCAAGGACTTGTTTATCTGCCATCGTTATCATTATACATATTCCTAAGATACCTGCAGTGCTGTCTTCTTCATGGGCACAATCATCATTTGAATTTTTCGAATTGCATTCCTTATTTCATTGGTTTCATGAATGATTAATGGACTACTGATTTTTCATCCTGTGAAATTTTTTCATGACATTCAAGTTTTATATGTTATTTTGTCTATAAAACACATCCTGATAAAACCCTCTGCGTACAGAAGAATTTCTAGTGTGGTCAGTTTGTTAACGAATCACCCTGTATGTATATATTTCTACTTCCATGTGCTTCTTATTTATTCGTAGTCATATTATCAAAGGTGAGTCAAAGTAAGTTATATCTAATTTCCTTTTAAACTTTTTGTTCATGTGTGTTTTCTGTATTTCAGGTTCACTACTGATCCTGTTCTTTTCTACAGCTACTCTGGATTTATGAGGAGTACTCAATGCGTTTGTTGGAAAGGTGGCAAGATGAATTATGTGCGCATTAAATTGATGCTTCTTAAAGTCATCTTGGTAGTCATTTAAAAGTTGTACAACTTGTATTTTGTATCTTGTATTTTAAAATAAAGATTTTGATTGCATTTGTCAATTAGCCTCTTTCTTGTCTATTTCCTCCCCCCACACCTTGATTTCTTTTTTTCATTTTATGTGGATGAATAAATTGAAAAACGATGTTTATTTGTTCATTGATCTTGGCTACTGTTCTAGTATAAATATTAAAGATTATATATTTATTTTCCATATTACAAGTTTTTCAATTAAATATTGTGTGATCTTGGCTTCAAATTTCAGATATTCCAAAATAGAAAAATCACATTGGCATTTTATTTCTATCTATACAATTTTGAACCACAAGTTTTAAAATCTTTCCACAGTTTATTATGGAACTAGTGTAAAGGTGTCTCATATTCTCCCCTACTGCAAACAAAAATTGAGGAGGTAAACTGAATTGCCAAAATTTTTAAAGATCATATGAATGAAAATAAAATTAGCTACAAAATATATATTTTTGCTGTCTGAACAAATGTTATTCAATTTTCCTAGCCTTTAAATCCAAATTCTACAAAGTAAAATAAGGATATAACATTTTCACTTTTTACACATTAATTTCTAAGAAAAGTTGTCATTCTTCATTTCGAGAATTTGACTATATTCCTGCAGGCATCAGTAAAAATTAGAAAATGCAATGAAAACAGTCTGGACATATATGAATTAAAAATAGTTGAATATTATGATAGGTTCTTGATTTTGTTATTTATTAAAACTGCAAACCAAATTTTATGTACTAAGTATTTAAAAATTGCAGAATAATAATCTCTACACATTAACAAATTTCTTCGTTGACTGAAATATTGCAACAGCTGAGGTTCAATAATGCGAAATTTGGGACGAGTTTTTTTAGCAAAAGAATTATTTGACCTATAAATTACGGTTATAAATAATGTTATTCATTATAAAATAACACTAGAAAGCTTTTCAGTTTTAAATTTTCATTAAATTAAATTTTAAAACAACTACAACTGAAAAAAATTAATAATTGTATAATTCAACAAAGTTTTCTCTGGTAGTAAATACTGCATATTTTCAACTATTTTAAATGTTTAAGAAGTTAAATCTTATTGAAACACCAATTATAAACACCTTTAAAAAAACAAAAAAATTACTATAAATTATCTCGAATATCCCCTTATGTTTATTACTTTTATGATTATTCAGTACTGTTAATTTATTCTTGTATAATTAAAAAAAAACGGTTGCTGATTAAAGTTTAATAACTGTTATACAAATTTATTTTATGTATAGAAATTAATTAATCAGACCAAAATTCTTATATAAATTATATATATAAGTGTAACTATTAAATAAACTTTCTTAAAGTTTTACCAAGCCGATAAGGTAAATATGTTTAAAAAAAAAAGGCGTAAAACACAAAACTGAGCGCGCAAACTGATATACAAAAAAGATTGCGAGCTCGTAACGAAAACGACGCCAAGAACGCGATAACGCGCCAAGCAAAACAACCCCCCGCTTCACCAGTTCGACCCAATATGGCCGATCGGTCGGCCTGTGTATAAAGGGGTTCTAGTTCTCTACGTTGGACTTAAAGAGCGGGTATTGGCAAGTCGAAATCCGACCTGAAGATAAAGAAAAGACAGCTTTTACCATCGGACAAGGACTCTGGCACTTTAAGGTAATGCCTTTCGGTCTTTGCAATGACCCCGCTACTTTTGAAAGGCTAATGGAAACTGTATTACGTGGACTTTCGTCTGAGGCCTCCTTAGTATATTTAGATGACATTATTATAGTGGGAAAAACGTTTGAAGAACATTTAAATAATATTCGTAAAGTGTTTCTTAGATTACAAAATGCTAACCTTAAACTAAACCCGAAGAAATGCAAATTTTTACGTAAGGAAGTTACTTATCTTGGTCACGTTATTTCTGCAGACGGAGTTAAGACTGATCCACAAAAAGTTAAAGCGGTTGTCGATTGGCCTCGTCCGGAGACGGTACATGAACTGCGAAGTTTTCTCGGACTGTGCACCTATTATCGCTGTTTTGTAAGAAATTTCTCAACAATAGCGAGACCTTTACATAAATTGACTGAAGCCCAAGCAAGTTTTAATTGGACAGAGGAATGCGAGAAATCGTTCATTAGTTTAAAGCTGGCATTAACGACATCTCCTATTTTGACATATCCCCGGACTGACAAAGATTTTATCTTAGATACAGATGCCAGTAATGAAGGGATAGGAGCCGTGCTTTCGCAGAGAACAGAAAAGGGTGAAAGTGTCATAGCTTACTTCAGCAAGAGCTTGGGTAAGCCGGAGAGGAATTATTGTGTCACTCGTAAGGAATTACTGGCTATTGTTAAATCTATTGAGCATTTCCATCACTACCTCTATGGACGGAAATTTCTTCTCCGGACTGATCATGCTTCCTTGAGATGGCTTTTGAATTTTAAAGAACCTGAGGGTCAGATAGCTCGCTGGATCCAAAGGCTGCAGGAGTATGAGTTCGAAATCGAACATCGCAAAGGAACTTCGCACGGAAATGCAGACGCTCTCTCCAGACGACCTTGTAAAGAGGACTGTAAACACTGCGTGCACGCCGAGAAGAAGTACGGGACGGAGACGGATACTTTCGTGAAGGTTTTGACTGCAACGACTGTGGATCGGTGGGCTTCGAGTGAAGTACAGAGAGCACAGTTAGAAGATTCCAATATCAGGCCAATTTTGGAGAAGAAACTAAATTCCGCGGATCGACCGTCTTGCCAAGAGATCGCGCCAGAGAGTCCCGCCACAAAGTGATACTGGGCTCTTTGGGATTCTTTACATCTTAAGGACGGTGTTTTATATCGGAAATGGGAGAGCGATGACGGAAGATCAAGCCGATGGCAATTAATTCTTCCACGTAGTAGAATTCCAGAGGTTTTGCGGGAGATTCATGATAGCACAAGTGGAGGGCATTTTGGAGTGATGAAGACGTTAAATAAAACCAGGGAGCGATTTTATTGGGATCGACTTCGTGCCGATGTTGAAAAATGGTGTAGAGAATGCCACGATTGTGGTGCCCTGAAAGACCTAAAATAAAAACCAAGGGTCGTTTGCAGCGCTATAACGTTGGCGCGTCTTTCGAAAGAGTGGCTTTAGATATCCTAGGACCCATGCCTACAACATCGAGAGGCAATCGATACGTCTTTTCCTGATGGATTACTTTACCAAATGGCCAGAAGCGATCGCCATCCCGAATCAGGAAGCTTCAACTGTAGCTGAAGAACTCGTTAGAAACTGGATCTCTTATTACGGAGTGCCTATGATGTTACATTCGGATCAAGGTACAAATTTTAATTCAGCACTATTTTCGGAACTCTGCGAATATTTGGGAATCACGAAGACTCGAACAACACCGTTACATCCCGAGTCCGATGGCATGGTCGAGAGGCACAATCGAACAATTTTGAATCATCTTTCGATATTTGTTTCGAAGAATCAAACCGACTGGGGTACATATTTGCCACTGTTCCTCCTGGCTTACAGAAGTGCGGTTCATGAGACGACCGGATATTCTCCATCGGACATGTTGTTCGGCCGTCCTCTTCGATTACCCAGTGATATTGTTTTTGGACGAC
The DNA here is from genome assembly GCA_038373885.1 of Cheiracanthium punctorium. NCBI lineage: Eukaryota > Metazoa > Arthropoda > Arachnida > Araneae > Cheiracanthiidae > Cheiracanthium > Cheiracanthium punctorium. Next base: position 27,502 of record JAWZYV010016016.1, read on the forward strand.
CATCTGATACGCCCTCCTCACGGAATGATTACATGAGTAATTTAGAAGCACGATTAGAAAGAGTTCATTCGTTTGCCAGAGAGCGAATAAATTTGGCGAGTGACCGAATGAAGATTCGTTACGACGCCAAAGCAACGAATCACCAATTTAAGGAGGGTGATCAAGTTTGGCTGTATAACCCGAAACGAAGGAGAGGTCTGAGTCCTAAGTTGCAACAGAACTGGGAAGGACCTTATACAGTTGTCAAGAAATTGAATGATGTTATCTACAGAGTCCAGAAGTCGCCCAATTCAAAACCGAAAGTCATCCACATTAATCGTTTAGCTCCATATGGTGCTACTGATCATGATGTTGTGTGATTAGACTGCCGGGTCGTCAGTTTTTAAAGAGGGGAACAGTGTTGCGAAATAATAACTTAATTTGCTCTCGTATTGAATGCGCCGCCGTGAAACTAGTTAATAGCGAAGTCATCAGGTAAATGGTAAACCTGTGGAAGTAATCCTGTAGCCTTGGCGACAAACTTGGCGATCTTCTTGGCGACTTGGCGACGGATTTGGCGACGTTGGCGACAAAGGGTGGCTTCTAGAAAATTCATGTCTCGAGACCATATTTCAATTTGATAAGATTGTTCCAGAAATTTCTCGGCAATTCTGGTGACGTCATCATCTCTATAAAAGCGCTAGGATCTCTCTCCGGGGAGTTCAGTTGAGTGATAGACTTTGAAGCGCACGGTTGATTCTGTGAAAAGAATAACGTTATTGTTGTGCTTATTTATGAATTTTGTTAGCGCATTTTAAAGTTTCTTGCATTATTTTGAGCTATTGAGCTGCGAGCCGTGAATACAGTGTTATTTTTTTTTTGTTTACTGTGCTGATTGGACTGTTTCAAAATACACCCACTTGGCGATTTTCGTAACAATATTATTAATAATCAATGCGAGTTGTCCGGTTATGAATACCTAAAAACAGTTCACAGCCAATTCAGATGTGAACCTAATAATTCTCCACATCACCAGCACAATAGCTGATGAAGATAGTTGAAACAGTTTTCTACTTTGTGCGATTCAGCAAATTCTTAACATCTGCAGGAAAATTGAGAACAGACTAAATCACAGAATATGATTTTATTAACAAATTTCAACAATTTGAAAAGTGCTTATGATTTCGATATGTCTGTCTGTCAGTCCATTCTCTAACTATCGTAAATATGTTCGATTACTACAAAATTTATGCATATTATGAATGTGTACTGTACCGTTTTGCCCATGTACTGTCTTGCAAAGGTCTACATTATGGGTCTTTTACAGCACCTTATTAAAAGTGGTGTTTGTAATATTTACAGTTTTTTATATTAGCACCCAAAAGAATTCCATTACATTAGTCTCTATGGGCACTGATTGTTTAAAACGTATTTTGGAGATATTTCAGAAGCAAAACAAAATTGATGTGTGTTGTATAGGATTGCAAAAATGAGGCTCTCCGTCGAAACTAGGATATATATCATTCAGAGTTCTTCAGGATCACTCAAAACAATCCCAATACATTACGGTTTATGTCAGTTTAGAGACATTCATCTATTTCAAGCACAATACAATAAGTATATAAGAGTTTATAAAAGCTTATTTAATAGATAGAAATAGAAATCAAAGTTCTTTTACAGGGTCTCTCAAAGTTAATTAATAGTGATGTACAGCTTTTTTGAGCTTAACCCCAAAATCTCGTCAAGTTTGATGATACATGTTCAAGCTTCAAGCAAAAAAGACTATTGTGTTTTAAAGCGTTTATTAATTTGCACTGTAGTTCTTTTTAATTTGTTCGAACCTCTTTAGATGTCTTGGTAACTATGATACTATATTCCAGGCTAAAGTTCTTGCCATTATTGACTGTCTAATGATAAATATTAGAAAAGGCTACCAGAGTAAGCGGACAGTTGATTTTTAGTGACAGTAAAGCGTACTTAAAGGCACTTAACTTATACCCAGTTTAATCAAGAAAGTTAAATCCTGAAACGAAGAAATCTTCTTAGAGAACTGGCAACCAGGAACAAGGTAACTATTTCATGGGTGCCAGGACATAAAGCAATTGTAGGTAATGAAAAGGCGGATGAACTGGCAAATCAGGAATCGTGTTCTAATGATGTTGGTGCGGAACAATTTTGCGTCATCAATATGAAGAACATTCCTCAAATGGGAAAAACAGGAGATGAATAAAACTTGGTGTGAATCCTCATGTCAAAAATACTCTAAAAGCAAGCTCATTAAATCATCGGCAAACATTGCTTCTAAAATTTTTAGGTGTACAACATTGAAGATACGAACTATTGTAGGACTCGTCACAGGACCCTATTATTTCACAAAACACCTTCATGCAATGGGACTTTTTCAACAAGACCCCATATGCATGCAGGATATGCTATAAGAACGAAGAAACGGCACATCACATCCTTTATAAGTGTGATGCCTTTGCCCTGATTTCTTTCGCTACTTTAGGAATCATCAACACTAAAGAGTTACACCTTAGTTCCACAAAGGGCTTGTCTGACTTTATTAACAATGTGGACGACCCGATTAAGTGGAAGTAGGGAGTGTTGGGTTCGAGGCTTCGTCACAAAATGCTAACTTAAGCAGAAGTGCCCGATACCTAAAAAGCACAAAGAGGGAGATCCCCAAAATCTCGTCAAGTTTGACGATAAATCTCCAAGTTTGGCATACAAAAAGTCTGTTGTGTTGAAAAGTGCTTTTTAATTTGTTCATTTAGCATGATTTATCTTTCTCCTTCATTGTTAATAATTGTTATTTATCACTTTTACCATAATACAAATAAAGTTACAATGAGTTAATAACTATATGAATTCTTTTTTCTTCTTTTTTTTTTTTTTTACAAATGAAATATATCTAAAGTATTTTAGTGAAGTTTATATTGGAGCATATTTTGGTTATTTCTAAAAAAAACTTCTATATATTTATGTCCCTGAAGCAAACGGCTATCCTTAAGGAAAACGATCGATCGTCTGCTATAAGCGACTCTTTTACTGACGAAACGCTTTTGTTTATAAGCAGCAATCTCTGAAAGATAAATGCAATATTTTATCTTATTTTTCACAACATGGAGATTTCTGTTTGTAAAGAAAAACGCCTTCAAATAACAGTTTTTCAGATTAAAAATGACACATTTTCTGATAAAATCGGTGTTTCGCAGGAATGGAAACGTGGATACTATATTCTTTCAGATTTTTTTTTCTTCCCAAGCATTCTAAAGGGAGTTTTTTTCTCTCTCTCTAATTTGCATTTGGATTCTTATTGGGTTTATTTTTTATCGTGATTTTCATCCACTATGACAGATATAACAAAGCTTTAAAAACTAAGTGTTTGAAAAATAAAAATTATTTTTTGTTTCCTGCTTCGTTTTATATAAAAGAATAAATTTGCTCCAAGTGATGAATATGAAATGAATGAATCAAGAAAAGGAATGTTCAAATTTCGAGCTTCTTTTAAATCACCTTAAATGTCTTTTTAATATTTGAACGTGATAAAGAAATATTTTTCAACTGCAGTATTTTTGCGAAATCACTCTATATTTACTTCTAATATGAATTTTTAAATGTGTCTAGAAATCTTTTTTTCCTTTTTTTATTTTTACAATTTGTGGAGATTAATTAATTTCTTAAATTCAGCTATTTTTTAAATTGGTACCTTTTCTGTGTAAAGTCATAATATATAATTAATTATTCTCTAGAGTATAAATTCAGGCTGGAAAGGAAATTCAGATTTTACATACATCATTTTAAAAACTTAATTTTTATTACAGTAACACTATCACTGACATTCTTTCAAATGAATTATTTCGTCTTTAACTATTACATCCCTTATTGTGGCACGTTAGTGGGACCTGAATGTCTTTTTTTTTTTTTTTTCGTGTGTCAATATTTCCCCTAAGCAAAATTGCTGAAGCTAATTGTACGAAATTTTGCATGTATGCAGTGACTCGAACCAGAACCGAACCGAAAACCGGGAAAAAAATGTTATTTTGGTTGGTACGAAAACCGGAACTCAACTGGAAAAGAGTATCGGTTTATTTCGGTTCGGTATATCTTCAATCATTTTGTTACTACAATCAACTTATCAATATTTTCTGAATTAAAGTCAACCATATAATTATCATCATTGCATGTACAGTCTGTTTTCGTTTCTCAGAGACTTCTTCACATTTACACATACGTCAGGTCTGATTCAATTTCATAAAAATAGGAGCGAACGGAAGTCTAGCAACTTTCTTCTATGTTTAAAACTCTGTTTGCACTTGAACTAGCAATAAGTAAGAATAGTTTCTGAAATTCCGACCTGGAATAAAACAAAATGGAAAACATCATAAAAAGAAAGCGAGTCAAAATAGAGCTACAAAAAAATATCCATCTCTATCACTAATTTTCCGTGTAGAATTGTCTTGTTTCCTGTCGCTCTGCTTCAGCAAAACGGACGGTACATTGCTTCTCGATTTTCTGTTTCGATTTTCAGTACTACTTTTCTGTTTCAGTTTCGCATGAAACTAATTGTAGAAGCAAGGCCCACCCGAGAGGTGTGCGAAGCCCCAGGCGAATCGGAAGAGCGGAGCTCATTCTATCATGTCTTATACATGTTACTGCTAGCACTGTTAGTACATATTAGCTTTATTTCTAGGCTTTTTGGGTATATATCGCAACTATCTACCAAGCTCAGTGTAATTGGATTTTAGAAAAAGGGTAAAAGGCCCAGGCGCGGGGCCTCTAAGCGTGAAACCTTAGGCGATCGCCTATATTTGTACCCCCCTTGGCTGGGCTCTGGTAGAAGGCAGATTTAATTCATTTGATGATAGAATTGTAATTTTAATGCAAATAAGAATATACATGAATAAAATTATTCGTTCGGAATTGAACCGAAAACTTTTATTTTTGGCGGAACGGAAATCGAAACTGAACCGAAATATTTTCTTTTGGTTGAACCGGAACGAATAGAATTACGGTTCGTAGCCCTGCATGCATGTGAGTTTTTCAACATAGATGCTACATTGGACAGCTTCTGCCAATAAATTCGTAACCTATGGAGGAGGGGATCAGGGGGCCAAAACAGTCTTTCCTCATGCTATACTTCAGGATCTCGAAGAAAAAAAAAGAAAGATCAATGAAAATCTTCCTGTAAAATACAACACTCAGGAATACCTAAAACTCAATTCATATCTTGAATATCCTCCTCCAAGGTAGGCAGACGTGTCAAAAGGAGAAGGGTGACCTTTCTTCAAAGGATCTATACTATCTATAAAATTCTTGCTTTAAAATGGAACAGACATGAATCCTATGTTTAGGTCAGCTTGTTTGTCATTGAAAGTTTCTCCGAAATTTATTTCTTTGAATTTTCTGTAAATAAATGGCATTACTTTTCGTCCCCGTAGTATATACTTTGTATTTTAAAAATTTACGAGTACATATTCTTATCTCCTCTTTCAGTATTTATGGGCAATTTTCGAATGTCAAGAAATCTAACTGGATCATTTGAATACATATTTGGAAAGAAAACGTCTCAAAGAATATCTAAAATAAGTTTTTTTGCAACTGTACTTTTTATTGATATTTTTAAATTCGAGCATGTAGTAATCGGCTATATTCAGAATAAATATTACACAGTTACAAACCTTAAAACAAAAAATTGTCTGAAATACTTTCCTTTAAAACTTTTGTTAAGCCTGTTCTTTATACACTGCAAACTAATTAAATTTTTCTCGCTATAATTAAAGTATTCATGCGAAACTTTCTATGATAAAAATCTAATTACAGTTCCCCCCAAATAATACGATATCAAAATAGTGACTTTGGTGTGATATCTATTTTATAATAATTGCATTTGGATAAGCCGATTATTTAGAAACAAGAACAAAATTCTTATAAAGTTAATTAACTCTAAATAAACATTCGACGATAAGTTTATAATCGTACAACAAATTCCTAGATAAAACTTCTTATGTTAATTCAAACAAGAATGCGTTACATGATCTTTCATAACAATTCAGAGAAGTTTTCTCAGATATTCGTTTTCTGACAATAAGAGCTTATTAGTTCCCTGGTTTTGTGTAATGAATATGAGTTTCATTTAATTCATTTTATATGTTATGCAGGTTCCCAATGTTTTTCAGCTGTTGTATCATGACTAAAATCAATATAAAATAAAAATATTAAACCCAAAGAAATGCTTGAATAGTTTAATTTATTTGTTTCTGTATATTAGTAAATAATTATTTTTTAAACTTGTTTTGTCATATATATTCATGTCGTTCCCAAACAGCAATTTTTCTTGAATAGGAAATTTTTAAGAAAGATTCAAGCGAATTTCTAAACATGTTTATTGAAAATTTCAGTACGAATTTTTATTTATTTATCTTTTTTTCTATGGTGGTTTAATGCAATGTTTCCTAGGTAATTTTTTTATAAAATATTGATAATAACAATGATTTATTAAAATTATATGGGTTTTTTTCCTATTGCAGTAGAACTTCGATTATCCGAACCTCGATTAACCGAAACTCTCCGTTAACCGAAGTCGGTTTCTTCTTCACTTTTTTTTCCGTCAGAAAATTACTTTTGGGAGGAGATTCTGAATCTGGTGCAGTTTCAATAATTGAGTTTTGGAAAACTGTCAATATCAAAGACTGCATTTATATGATCAGTGACGCGTGGGAATCTATGCCGCAATCGAACGAACTAACGCGTAAGAATCGAACGACGAAGTTGGCGAAACCTTTTGCCGAATTTTCAACTGGCGCAGATGAAAATGCTACAGACATTGTGATAGATAGTGTTACTGGGTTTTCAAGCCTTTTTAGCACAATAAAATATTTTGAAATTTGTGTGGATAGAGAAATCACAGATTGGTTGAATTGTGACGTGGAAGTTGCAGGCTTCCAGTTGATCAATGATGAGGAATTAATAGCAGAAGTCCGAAAATCTCCAAAAGAAGAAGATGATGATGAAGATGAGACTGATTCTGGAGTAAATAAGATCTGTAACGATGATGCTTTTGAGTGTTTCTCAAAAGGCGTTCTTTGGTTGGAACAACAGGAGCAGTGTGATTCCTTTGAAATCATGCTTTTAAAAAAGCTTCGAGATAGAGCTGCACGGCAAAGGATGGCCAATTTACACCACATGAAGCTTCCATTTAAACCATTGTAAGTTTTTGTTTCCGAAATAGATTTATTTCCATTTATAATTTTAATTTATTTAACAGTTAAAAGAGTCATAACAACAGTTCAATGACGATATTACATATTAAACTAGATGATTATTGATGAATTCTCGATTATACGAAAATTTCGATTATCCGAAATAGGCTTGGTCCCAATTACTTCGGATAATAGAGGTTCTAATGTATTTTAATCCAAATTTCTTTTTAATCCGTAAAAGTAGTTACTTCTATTACTCCATGGAAAATATATTTTTTTAATTCTTAAAATTACAAAATTATGCCATTGAGCCTACAGTATATTTTAATACAGCTCATTGGTAACTCTAGATTCTATCACCTAATTTAGAAATGACGTACCTTTTGAGGGTCGTTTAATACAAGTAAGCAATTATTTAGCTCTTCGTTTTACTTTATTAAATTTCTGTATTGTTAGCAGTAGGTAATAAAAGACGATACTGAATCATTTGTTCTAAGTATTATATTGAATTAGACGAAATATATCACTTGTCACAAAATGTCATAATCCATAAAACAACTTGGCAGTTTAAGTATAAATATAAATTCTCTCTCTCTCTCTCTCTCTCTCTCTCTCTTCAATGCAATTCAATAAACGTAATTCCTTCTGAGACCTGGAAAATCCGGGATTTTCTTAACTATTTCGATTACACTGGTAACGAAAACAATTGTATGTTTTTAATAAATCACAGTTATCATCAATGTTTGATAAAATAAATTATAAAATTAAATTAAAATTTTATAAAGTGCAAACTTGTTTCGAAGGCTTGTCTAAAAAGCGACGTCGACATAGACCATCATACCTTACTATTTAATGTACTTTTAACCATTTCAAGAAATCGCAAACCACATTCAAACAGTTCATTTTCTTACAGAGTTCTTTGATGCGTACAAAAATCAAACTACCAGATTAGCAGGTACATGAGTCTTTTAACACATTTGCTACATTAGACAGCATTTACTAAAATTCGTAACCTGTGGAAGGTAGTGGGCCAAAATATTCTTTTCACTTATTCCACGCGATCTCAAAGAAAGAAAAAAATAAGAGAGATCCGTTAGAATCTTGCGTAAAAAAACAGCACTCACGAACTACATCAGTTTCAGGACATTTTGAACATCGCCTAACATGGTGGGTAGATGCGTAGAAAGAAAAGGGTGTCATCTTTTTAAAAAAAAATCGAAACGTCGAAAAAAATTCAAACAGCGAAAGCGATTGACCCTCAGAAATATCGAACGAAATAAAAATTCCTTATGCCAATGTTGTTGATGATGATGAAATATTAAGTGCTAGTAGTAATAGTATCTAGTTTTATGAAAAAACTAACTTTCATTTCAATAGTTTTTACTCTATACTACCGTAAAATACCGCAAAAACGCTCCCTCAAACTTCAAGGATAAACGATATATATTTATGGAAGGTATGGATAAACGTAAAAATGAATATAGAAACTTACCGGCATTTTCCTGTTAAACTAAATTGCATAAAAATGAGTTTAAGACAAACATATGCTACATATTTTTAAGTTGAAGGGATTAAAAAAAACTGAAATACGGTAAATTCATGGTTAACCTGCATTCAGCTAACAGGGAAAAAAAAAAAAAAAAAAAAAAAAAAACATTGGATCCTTACTTTTACGAGGGGCATCTGCCTAGAGGAGGGAAGGGGGGGTGCCTTGATAAAATTAATTTTTAAGGGGTAATGAAGCGTATTTACGCTACATCTGGAGAATACCAACCAGAACTCCGATCCTGTATGCTGTTACGTTGCACCCCGAAATAGAGGCTCCAGCCGGTTTGCAGTCTCTCTCTTCGCCTCTCTGGGGAGGCGCCAAAATGCCTTACTATAGTATGTGTGTGTGTGTGTGTCAATCATGTGTGAAAATCATGTAAATACTGTATTGTCTCTATGACTTGAAAACTTCTATACCAAAAATAAATACTACATTAAAAAAAAATTGTTGCTTACCCCCTCTGAAAAGTTTTCTAACTACATGTATGGGTGTGAGGGGGGGGGGGCGTATTTTTGTAGGACGCACCACTTCGGAAAATTCATGGAACCGGCTCTGTAAGTGAGCAAGTGAAATACTGAATCTCCGTAAGGGACAGGAGGTACTGCATTTAATAGGAATCAGCTGTGGAAGATGGCTTTTAAAGTGAATGAAAATGAAATAACACTCCTAATAGGCCTAATAGGTAATCAAATATCAGTAGACGATGTTATTCAAATCCCCAAAAAGGTGGTGGATAGTCAAATATTAATAATAATAATAGTAGTAGTAGTAGTACACATGCAGAAGTAAAAAGATGCTGTTACGGAAATGCAGAAAAATATTATTATATATCTTTATCTATAAACATTTCTTTTGTAAAGAATCCTTACGTAGAATTATATATATGTATGCGTATATAAATAAATATATATATATATATATATATATATATATATAACTAACAAGTAAAACACAAAACATACTACAAATAAGACATATCTCGCATAAAAATATAACAGCTATTAGCAAGAATTAGAAACCAAATTTTGAAGCCAAAAAAAGTACAAGAATTATTGTGATAATATAATGGAACGGAAATTATAACCACTGTCACCATCGTCAGGGGCCACAAACAGTGGATTATAATTTACAGCAAACCAAATAGTAGGGTTTCGGTTGTGTGGCATATCAGAAGAGATATTAACTCCACACATCTGGGCCCTACCCTACTATATAAAGGAAAGAAGAAATCAAAAAGATAACAAAAATTAGAAATAGGAATATAATTTTACATACCAGACCTTAAGCACATGGAAATTTCATTTGAACAATTGATATGTGTTGCCAATGCTAAGAATTGTAAAAAGTGAAAAATGGTGTTGCCACTAAATAAAAGTGTAAAATTGGAAAGAAGAAAGTATAGGAGTTGCCAAATACTAAAAGGTAATATTCTATATATATATATATATATGTTTGTGTGTAATTACTTTTCTTGTTACTAAGCTATCTATGCCCTGGAATTTATTTATTAATGAATAGTACGTTATGTTTCATTTTTCCTAATCGAAAGCCGTTTTTATCATTGTTCGTATTTATCCAAAGTACACTTGTTAGGGGATATCTCAAGTTATACTTTCAATTTTTTATTGACTAAAGTGAGAAAGTGAGAAAACTTTTGAGATTCTTTTTTTTTTTTTTTTTTTTTTTTTTTTACACAGTTTCTCAAAATGGGTTCTCCTTTATTCTCAATTTATGAAATCCTTATAATAAATAACCCCGAAAGTTAGGAAAGCTAATTGTTTTACAATAGTATTTCGAAAGAAAATCCCAATGGGTTAATCTTTTATGCTTTCAGACAATCGTTTTAAATTTTTAAATATTATTGAACGATCATAATACATTAATAATAAATAAATAGATTGGTAGACGGCCTCTTTAACTTTTATCTCATGCACTGCATGGCCCCTAAAAGCAGCTCACTTGTAAAATTTGAAATTATTATAAAGCATTTCATTTATTGCTATCAAATAGTTTCAGCAAATTACATGTGGAGAGAGAGGGGCACATATGAACATGGTGCTTGATCTAAGATAAATTAAAATAAAATCTTTTTAAAAATCTCAATAAATGGCAATATCAGTCCTATATCTCTGCAAAATTTTCAAAGCAATAAGCCATTTGTTTTTCTGTAACGAAAAGTTATTTGCTTTAGCGGGTATTGTATGTAATTTTATCACTCAGTTCTTCACTTGAAAACATGTTTAATTTAACTAAAAAGATAAAGTTAATTATTGCAGAATATTATATGAATATCCAAGTAACTTATGACAATTTTTATTTTTTTTTACTCAATTAAGATTCTTTTTTTCACAAGTTAGACTTAAAGAAAATGATGGGGCTTTTATGAACAATACATCTGGGGCAGATGTGAACAGTTCACATGTGCCCTCCATGAACACTATTCCTCCTGTTTATGTTTTCACCAGGTAAGTTTTATAAAGAACTGTTTTTAAAAGTTTGTTCCAAGTTTGTTTTTGTTCCAAAGTTTAATCCTGTCACACCCTACAGGATGAATAACAGCAATTAATTTTCTGAAAACTATGAAACATTTCTAAAAAATTTTTCATCGCAAGAAGAAAGCCCTGTTTTGTGTATTACTGAAAATCAAAGGCGCCATGCAAGCCTGGAAGTAATCTTATTCTGTCGTGAAATGGAATAGTATTATCATCGTTTCCTTGCCACTGTTCACATAAGTTACATCCACTAGATGTAACTTATTTGAACTCCCATCAAAGTAGCTCTAAAAATTACATTTAATGACTGGTTAACAACTAATGCAGGAAAAAGAATTTTAAAGCTGTTGAGACCACTGACTGTTCGGGGACCCCTCGACATGCAGGGTCTGTGGGATGCTCCGCTACGCCATTGTATAAAAGCGTAAGATTACAAGTAAATAAATAACCAAACTACTTTGGTATATTACTCTGATCTATATCAAGTTACTTTAACTATAAAGTAATATATCGATTTTTGGGAGGCCTCGCTAGGGCCCCTTAAGGGCCGGGGGCCTTCGTCAATCGCCGACCAGCCGACCTGGCCAGTCTGGGCCTGGATCAGGCAGAATAGGTCCCACACCACCATCCATTCGACCGTTTCAAAACGCCCAAGTAAGTAATTTAAAGAACCGAAAAATGGGAAATCACATATCTTAACTGATACCCCAGAAAACGATATGGAACTAATAGAAAACATAAAGGTAGAAAAATGAAAGAAAAATCAAAAAGGAGCATTAAATACGAAAGGAAAAGGCAGTTACTGAAGAACAGGAGTATTTTGTGGGTAAACTCAATTTTTATGCATCGAGTCAGATTCTGAATGTAGTTTGAATTAAAAGGGGAAATTCCTAGGATTCGATTATTTACGATTGTTTTAGAAAATCAATGATTTTGTTTTAGTAGAATTTTCTATAAAAAATAAAAAGACTAAAGTACATTATATTGGCCGAATTAAGTTTTTTTTCTGCTAAATATAATGATTGGTAATTTTTTTTTGTACATATGTGGCCCCATAACATATACATATGTGTCCTATTGGGGGGAGGGGGAGGGGCACATGTGAACAAATGATGTCATTTTTAAAAAATCAAATAAAGTAAAAAAATATTTTACTAAAAATTTTCAAAAAATTCCTTAAGAAAACACTATTTAAACTTATGGATATTTTTGTTGTGGGAAATGGGTGATGCTTTTTGAAAAAATAAAGAAATGAAATAAAAAATGTTCACATGTCCCCCCCCTCCCCTACCTACTATTCTTTAATTAACTAAATTAAAATTATACTTGTTCAAGTTGCATCATGAGTTGAACATTTTGAAAAAAAACTGCAACTATTCTCCCTCATATCCAGCAGTGGCCCAGTCGGTTAAACTCGGTCCCCATCAGAAATGAAACAGCTCCGACATTGATGAGCACTTTGGAGGGTGACAACCTCTATCGGCTGAAGTGATGTAGGACCGTATATGCTGAAGGGATCTGGTACAAGTTAGTCTGTCATGGCTCCCTTTTAAAACGGCACTCCTGTGAGGTGTTAATTCAGATGATACATCTCTCATCTGGAATTATTTCAAAATCAAGAGGCTACTCACAAGGGTCAACGACTGCCTGCTTACTGGACTTCCGATAATAAAATGACCAACATCTTCCACCTTCGTAGGGATCAAAGCCTATAATAGGTAGATGACCTGCCATTCGAAAGGGAAACAAAATGTCCTCCACTGTTGCGAATCGCCATCTTTCTTTTTTCATAAATCTCCCTCTATTTCCAACTGATATTTTAATTTTAAAGGGCATGTAGGAAATACCCTAAATTTACAACGCTAAGCAAATGTTTCTAGTAACTAAATTTTTTAAAAATAGTTTAAAATTTTGCTTGTGTTAATCTTACTTGATTTGCATTCAATAAAAGTACAAAACTGTTTATTGAAACAAAACTGTTGGCTAACACCTTGGGTCTCAGCTCCTTACCTGTGGAATATATTTGAAAAAACATGACAAGAATCGAATTTTTTCTCTTTAATTTTATTAACTATGGTCACCTGCAACCAATCTTCTGGGAACAAAGGTGCAGGCTTTGCAGGTTGCCAGCGAAACCAGCATCAAACCTTGCGTTGCAGGTTTGGTGTAACGCAAATATTGGTGCATTTGCGTTGCCCGAACTGAGTTCGAATGTCGCAGGCAAGGGGTTAATATAAACATGTTTTTATTTCATGTCTATGTTTATAAAAAATGGTAAAATAAGTAAAAATTAAGAGTTCGAATTATAAAAAATTCAGTTCTGGCATTTAATATAAATATGGCCCCTGGTGCAAGTTTTATGCATAAAAATTTTAAGTAATGTTTTTTGTGAATTGGTACATATAACTTTGTTGTACGATGAATAACGGATGAATTGTGACAGAGCTTATTTAATCGCAGACGTATTTATAATTTTTTTTCGGTGGTTTATATTTTAATTACACAAATTGAAACTTTATATAATAAACTCTAATACTAAAGAAAATAAATAAGACATTCTTACTTGTATTATTTAGGACAAATTCTTTACCAAGAAATATTTTTATTCCTAGAGAGTTAAATACATTTATCGCTCTCTCCAAATAGCAGAATAACTGACCAAATATTTGCTGTTCTCGTATAACATTTTTTCATAGGACCGTCTGCAAAAGTAACCTAAATCTTGTGTAAAGACTATGACATAAAAATGTCAGTATGAAGAAATATGATTTTAAGCCCCCCCCCCTCCCAAAAAAAAAGATGTTAAGAAGTTAAGAAAGTGTTTATTAGGATATGCATTAGTTTAACATCTCTTTTGAAAGCATCCAATTCTTATTATTTAACAATATTTTTACTCGTGAATATTGTTTAAAGTGAGGAAATATTTATTAAGCTTTGTTTATTACTGTGCAAATAATTTTCTTTTCTTAATAGGAACAGTGTATTTTATTTAATTAAAAACAAAATTATTAGTGTAATCAAGCAAAACAATTTTGTTACAAACGGTGTTGTAACAAAAAATCAAACTTCGTTGTTCATACAGATATTTTTATTTAGTATCAAAATATTTTTTGTGAACATAAATAATTCATTTTATTTTATATCATTAAGATTATGAATATATTCAAACAATTTTAATATTGTCATTCATCCATATTTCATTACGTTATTTAGTATCAAACATAAATACATTCTTAATACACCATTTTTGTGAAAGCACATTTTTTCAATGTACCACAGCTTTTGTGTATAAATAAGGGTTGCTGTATGACAGAAGTAGTACTGTAACATCTGAGCTATGCGAAATGCATCAGACCAAAACAATTTCAGTTAACTGATGTTTCGTAGATTTTTTCGGATATTCAAGAATTTCTTTCTTTAATCTTTAAACAGGCATTACCATTTATGATAATCTGTTGTTCAGAAGATACCGTAAAAATGTGTTTTCATGACAATGCTAAACTATCGGTAAACACAAATATTTTTAGAATGAATAAAATTCAATGGCTTAAGTTAAGAATATCTAATATTTATCTATGAAATACTTCATTTAGTGTAATTACTTTTGTACCATGTTCTTATAGTAAACGCATCTTCGTTTATTTTAAGATAATTTTTAAATTCAATATGGTGAGAAGTAGTAGGTTCAAATGAGGTAATTACGACCATTGTTTGCAAGTTTCAATTTTCTGAATTCTTAAGTCTTTTTAAATACAGGGAAAATATTGCTTTCATTAATTTGGGGGAACTTTGCTCTTTTGAGAACACGCAGTAAAAATTTTGTTCAGAATTATTTTAGAATTTTGTTTAGAATTATTTTAAATTTTATTCAGAATTATTTACTTAAAATTTAAGGTCGTGCTCGTAATTACTCAGACAAAATCACAAAATTAAAAACAAAATGTAACTATGACCATTGATTTTTTGTGCGTATGCTTGGAAATTTTATTAAAATAATTGAAACTACTCTTGTTTCTTTTTAATTAGTGATTATAGTTACCTCGATGGGGAAAGGATTGATACAAATTGAGTCATAAAGTTACAATTTCTGCTTATTCTATCAAAATTTCATGTGTTAAAAGTCAGTCTCTTATAAAGGGAAAAGTATTGACTGTAAGACTTGTTTTAAAAATTGGAAGAAATTGTACTGAGTAATGTTTTCTTGACTATTTAAGACTAAAATAAAATCAAAATAAAGAAATAAAGTCAGAATAAATGTTACAGTTCTTGGTATGTCGGCTGTTTTTATGATTACTTGATTGTTAAATAGTAACTATTATATGTTTTAAAGAGATGCCCATGGTGTAAATAATTTTTTTTTTATCTATGTGTCTCATTTATTTTGATTACATACTTTTATCTGGTATAATTTTAATGTCTAGGGATGTATTTCTGGCTCTGTTCACAGGCCATGACTGAACAGAGACTAAACAGAAATTTTAAGCACTTGAAAATTTTTAAAATAATCAGTAGCAAACTTTTCATTTTATAATTTATTTTTAAGTTAAATATAAAAATAAAAAAATATTTAACATTATTTTTTTTCCTCAATGTGTTTTCTAAGTGACAAGCATGTGCTTTTTCAGACAATTTTTTTTTTTTTTTTTTTTTGATATGTTGTTTTCTTATATGGTCGTAATTACTGTACTTTATAAAAAAAAACTGTGGCATGGTTACGTTCATGGATTTAAAAGTACTTAACTCTGCTAGAAAAAATCAGAACATATCGGAAGCATACAATACCAATATAATTTTAATATGAATTAGCTTGCCTGAAAAATGCTCCTTTTGAACTAAAAAACTTTAAACACTGAACCGTCAAATATTTTGTTGAAAATTTTGGCATGGTGTTCGTTTTTCAATTGCTACTATCTTAAAGAATTCACTATTAATGATGAAAGAAATTGCCATGAAATATACAGTATAAGCTTTATGCCGAATACTTTTGCGAAGGTTTATCATTTATGAATTTTTTTTAAAGTCGCTTGGCTATAATTACCCCACCTGACCTTATCTATATTTGTCTTACTAGTTAAAGTCAGTATTTATATTATTGATTTAAGTCGAACAGGGGGGGTGCTGCGGATGCAAGGCACCTGGGCCCCGGTTTCAGAGGGGCCCCCAAATCCATTCTATATTTTTTGTCTCTCTCTCTTATCCTGAAAAATATAAAAGATTTCTTTAAATTAAAGTAGACTGATAGTGTTGTGTGACTACTCTGCATCTTTCAGAGCTAAACATCATTTATAAAAGTGTCTTTCTACGAACAGTATTCTTTGACAGTACACCACAGCACTGATCAAATGTCACTTACCTTCGCACATTTCACCGTGGAAAGAGCGAAACATCAGTTAGAGAAAATTACAATTATCAGATCTGGACCATTGGTCATAACGACCGCTCATTATCGAATTCTTTGAAAAGAACCGAAACACAAAGAACAGCGGAAGAGGCCTTTTTGTTGTCAAAACCAAGGACTGATTGATTAATACCTGTGGGAGGCCCCCTCTAAACTAACTTTGTTGATACGAAGTACGTTCCACGCGTTTGGTATTAATTTGAAGATAAGAGTACACAAAGAATAAGAAATGACCTGCATTTGGTTACCTTTGCAAGCATGGGAACATTTTTTTACCGTTTACAATTGTGCAAATGTGTTGGTCAAATCCTATTTTGCAGTTATTCCTTCTCTCAAAGTTACTAACCGAAGTTGAGCCATTGGAAGTGTCTGCTTGTATCAGACTTTGTAAGAGTCTTTTGTGTATATTTTATATATATTTTGAAAGATTTTTCTTCAATTTTATGACTTTCGCTGGCCTAAATTATGGATTAAGCTTTACCAATTTTATCATCGCGTTTTCTACATTTGAAAAAAGGGTCGTTATTTTGTTTATAATAGCCGAGATTGCAAATAATTAGATAATTTTAGTCAAAAAGTTTTAAATTGTGTTAAGTTTCACATTTATAAAAGTTTTAAATGCATTTTGATTGTTCCCGTAACTTATATTTACGCGATTTAATCCCTAAGCAATAAATGAGTATCTAGAGTAAACGAAGTTCTGCAGTCAGTTATTCTGAAGTAGAAAAAGTCAGTACCTTTGAAAAATGTTTATTGAAAATTAGGAATATAAAATATTTCAAACACATTAATCGATCTCAACCCCTTCTTCTTCGACGGCGCGTGCCATGCCACGTACAGTTGGTAACATTTAGAGAATATAATTAACCACTTTATATGTACAGTTATTTTTATGTTAGAATATAGAAAAAGATCGTGGACAACTGAATGCCATATTTAGTTTCCAAATGTATGTGTGGGTTGGTTAACATTTTGAAAAGATATTAAAAATTTACTGTTTCCAAAAAGCGGTTAGATGTGTTCGGTAAGGGTTGGTAATGAAAAAAAAAAATAATAATAATAATTTCGAAAAAATATCCTACCAATAAGGGGTTAATTCCAAAAATAGACCAACTGAAATTAATAATAGATTTCGGATGAATGTTGCTCTATTTTCTAATAGAACCCTCATACTTAAAATAGCACTCATAATATATTTGAATATTTACAGTATAAAAGCGAATAAAAGTACACATAAAATTGGATGATTGAAATGTACGTCTCGGTCACATAACCAGAAAGAAAATGATAAATCGGGGCGGGGCCAAAAGAAGACATTTCTAATTAAGATAGCATTTCTACCAAAAAGCTTGATTATTGACACCCAATTAAGAAAAGTATAGATTTCGGAAGGGGCCGAGGCCTCCATCGCCTATTCTCTGGCTACGTCCCTGATATGTCTGTTCATCCACGATCCATTCTTAAACATTTCATCGCATCATTTCTTTTCTAAATTAGTACCGATTAGATTTTAAAATCTTAGAAACAGGGACGGATACAACACATCCCACTGGCACGGGAAATTCATGTCAACTGTGGCCCACTTACATTTTCTTCTAACACACGTACACATCCTAGATAAAAGTGTGTATATAAATGCAATATTATATTAAAGTGACCGGTCCATCGGGAAATTTCCCGGGTTCCCGGTGGGTGTATCTGGGCCTGCTTAGAAAGTTTGAAACAATAACCCAAATTCATCTGAATCTCTAAATTAGAGAGCAAGATCATCAAAAATGTCACTTTCCAAAAAATTTATTCACTAAATACTGCGAAAAGTTGCTAAATTTAGCGACAAATCCCTTAAATTGGCAGCACTGATTTGACTAATGAAATGTCCTCTTATATTAAATTAATGGACTTAATGTGAAAGAAAATATTCAAACATACATTTTGGTTAATTTAACTTAAGTATAAAATTATTGATTTTTATTTAATTTGACCTAAGCTTTAATTCACCCCCCCACTTCCATTGAGGGCTTCTTTTTCAAATTTTAAATAGGTAGTTGGTCAACAAAATATTTATTTTACTGTCTTCATTACTAACTAAACTACTCTGAAACAATTAATGCCACTCTCGGTGGTCGGTGGATCTCCAGAGTGAATAGATTCATATTTTCTCACATTTTTCAGTATTAGTAATGCAGGTTAACTGAAATGGGTGATAAACGGCCCCACAGGTTTAGCATACATATTCAATGCGGTTTAGACCTCCAACCAGTGCCGGCTCAAGGTACCGGCAACTCGGGCAGCTGCCCGGGGCGCTATATGTTAGGGGCGCCATGAAAACATAATCTTAGGAGAGAGAACGGATTTTTGTTTTCTTTTGAAGGTTTATCCAACGTCAGACTGTCCCACTTGCCCATGGTCAGGTAAGCTCCTTTTGTAGTTTCTACCTATTCTTCGTTATCATCGTCGTCTTTATTGACTTTGGAATGTTAAAAGATTTTTTCTAAGAGAGGTTTATCTGAGCTGGTGAGGTGGAAGTCAGTAGAAATTTTATAAATCACAAAAATATTCCTCGATATTAACCAGGTTTTACTCGTTAAAAGCGAGTTATACTCCCATAAACTTAACATTGTACTAGCCAATTATTTCCGATTTCCTCATCCAATCTGGGCTCTTCTTAAATTAGGAGTCGTCATAAACGAGTTAGATTTATTTAAAAAGGGCGCCAAAAATTAGCTTGTCCAGGGTGCCAGCTACCTTAGGCCGGCCTTCAACCCTAATTACCACGACCATTAAAGTGTTATTAGTGGTATTTCAGTTCATTCTTAATATTTGCTTTATAAATGAGTATTAATTAATGAATTTTTAGCATCTATAATGTTTGGGGCCCCCAAAAAATGTTTGCAACTGGGCCTCTTCAAACAGAAAGCCGGTCCTGAAGTCGAATTACGGCAGGTCATAATGTGGAAAATCAGAGTAATACTTGCAAAAGAAGTTAACTTGCCGAAAGCCATTTTAGTATTGAAATATCACTAATTAATCTTTCAGCACATTTTATTCTTAAAAAAACTAACTAAACATTTTAGACTTCATGAATGTGTAGAAATAAAACATCTTTGCAGAAGGGGAGCAGTGTCATTTTTCCTTTAAATAATTTTTTTGAAAATAAAACTGTCCATAGGTTTAGCCTGTTTCCAACACTGCTGCATCTACTAATTGCAACTGATTTCAATACGTCGCTTTTGAATAGCTTTACTTTATTTCTAAAATATTTATAAAAAAACTCTTTTAGACTCCTTTCCTGTAAGAACACGGAAAATGAAGCGGCGCCGACTTTGGTCCAGGTTTGGAAGGTGACAACCACTTTCGGTTTGGACTGCTGTGGAACCGTGTGCGCTAACGGGAGCGTATGCACCTGAAATCTGGCTTCAGTGTTTTCCATGTTCAAACGATACCTGTGAGGATTTGCCAATCCAGGTGCTA